>OX578135.1:116209330-116251830 GCA_951213105.1 Amaurobius ferox | reverse complement strand
ACGCGTCACGTGATACATTTGGCGATCGCTTCGAAAGCCAGCCAATATCCGGGTGTTATGTGAGCGGAGGGGGTTGGCTTCGTATACACTCTGGCCTTTCGCATCTGCTACATTTTAAGAGTGTAGTTAGCCTGTACCGACAGTATGTCGCCATACAGCAACGAATAACTTTTTGAAATGCTTATGCTGTATAGTTTATGCAATCGCAACGCTAATGAAACTACACGGGAATATCAACGTACTTTTCGAAATTCTTGACATCCTTCTCAGAGATTTATTTCCCTATTGGTGCAACGAGTGCCTGAAACAGGAAGCGCACATCCAGTAGGTGGATTAGGTAGGCCCAGATTTTACTCAACTGATGTAGAAACTGATATTTTAGCTTACTGTTGCAGTCATCCACATAGTAATGTTCGTACAGCTGCTTCAGAAATGAACGTACCACGTACCACGTGCAAAAGTGTAGATAATACTGAGGTGGAATAACTGGCATCCGTTTAACATTCATGGTGTGCAAGGACAGGAGTCAACAGATTATCAACGTCGTCTAGATTTTTGTAATTGGGCTCTATATCAGGAAGATGCAAATCCCTCTTTCCTGAAAAGCGTAATTTGGACTGACGAATACTGTTTTGAACAAGATGGATGCACGAATCCTCAAAATGAGCACGTCTGGTCTGACACAAATCCATTCGTGGTACGTGACATTCATCATCAAAAGCAATTTTCTGTGAATGTATGGTGCAGTATTTTCAGAAACCGTTTTCTTGGACCCATACTGTACATTGACGGGTGACAGATATGTTAATGAGATTCTGAATGCTGTTATTCCAGATTTTATGCATGAACTGCCCCTAACAGAACTTCCACATGTATAGTTTCAACAGGACGGATCTCCAGATCACCATACTACAGTTGTGAAACACAGGTTAAACAATGAGTTTCTAGACAAGTGGATTGGCTTGCATGGGCCAATCGAATTTCTCTCTAGATCTCTTGATTTAACTCCTATACATTTTTATTTGTGGGGTCGTTTACGCACAATTGTTTATCTGCCACCTCCCTTAAATAAAGCAGAGTTGGAACAACGCATTCAAGATGGTTGTCGTGACATCAGCAAACAGGAACTTGATCGAGTGCACAGAAGTGTTATCAGGCGAATGAAGCTATGTATTGGCATGGATGGAAAGCATTTTGAATAAGCTTTGTAATCTTTGTGTAAAGTTATTATTTATACACAGTGTAGATACATTTGTACCAATAAATAGCAAAATTAATATTTATTTATGTAATCATTGTTTTCTTTAGTAATTTGTGTATGACCCCTGAAACGCGATCTGCCGACATGATTTTTCCCCTCTGAGAACCCATATCAATGCATCGAAAAGTGGTTTAAGTCAGCATTTTTGTTTTTTCGTATCTCTGGGACTTTTTATGATAAAATGCTGAAATTTTGTACATCACCTTATTAGTGCATGGGGTACATTTTACTCATTGGATGAAATGTTTTTTACGGGTGCCGTATAAAAATTTAATTTTTTTTTTCTTAAAATTAAATTCCCTTGAAAATTTTTATCGATTTCATAAAATTCTGTGTCCTTTTTTTATGCAACTTTGTAATTAATTATATATGTCTGTGATCAATATTGAAGGAATAAAAGCCAAGGTCAATGTTTTTAGGACGCCCTGTATACAGGGTGTACTAAAAAGATTGAAACGCGCTTTAATTTTTTACCTGTTGGAGATAGGTGGCAATGTAAATTCCAAAAATGTTGAAAGTAAGGTAGGAAATAAAATTTCGTTAATGAAATATTTCTCCTATTAATTTTTAAACTTTTACACTTTTTAAATTTTAATACAACTCCCTTAGACAAATTTGGTCAATCAGAAAATTTTTATTTTTAGTGCAACAAGATCTTTAAAAAAACCGCATATCCGTATCTTTAAAATCAACTGAATTATGATAACGGAAAAAAATCTGATTTATGTCACCTTTCCGTACCATGTAAAAGGCTGTATCATCAGTGAAAATAGGG
Source organism: Amaurobius ferox (assembly GCA_951213105.1). Lineage (NCBI taxonomy): Eukaryota > Metazoa > Arthropoda > Arachnida > Araneae > Amaurobiidae > Amaurobius > Amaurobius ferox. Next base: position 116,249,794 of record OX578135.1, on the reverse strand, counting down.
ATCATAAACAAATTGACGATGGAAGTTATTTAGATAAGAAAGTACTCAATTATTGAAAAAGTACTTATTTATTGAAAAGTACTTAAGAATACGTGATTACATCGTAAATATTGATGACATATTTGAAATTTGACTTTTTTCGACAAAAGGGCTGTATAAAACGTTAATTTTCTCAAATTTTATAACAATATGGTATATCATTTAAATTAATATATCATAACGTGTTACCTTATTTAAAGCATTTTTGCAATTGTTTATATGGATCTACAGCCAACTGTTCACTTATATATATATATATATATATATATATATACCGGGTGGTCAGAATTAAAACACCCCTACTCTGAGCTCTCTATACATCGAACTACTTAGTGTAAAGGCCCCAAAATTGTTGAACCTACTATTCAAGACATCGGGAAAGGGATTACGCGAAAAAAAACACCGATAGGTGGCGCTGGACAACAGAAAAGGTACAAAAACATGCTCGAAAATTTTGTTGTACCCCAACTGCAACAATGTCTTGATTCAATTACCTTTATGCAAGATGGAGCGCCTCTACACATTGGACTCTAGGTACAGCACTTTCTTCGGCAACATTTTACTAATGGTAGAGTAATTAGTCGTGCGTTTCCGACAACCTGACCATCTCGTTCTCCAGATCTTAATCCCTGTGATTTTTGGCTGTGGGGATACTTAAAAAGTCTTGTTTATCGAGGACGTCTCCGCAGTTGAACAAGCTGTCCACAGACTGCAGATTTTACATCTTGAAGAAGAGAGCCATATTGAGCAGCATTCCCTGCACCGATAAGGTCCTTGTGACATGAATGTTTGGTACGTTCGAATAAAATGTGTTACAAATGTGTATTTTGTGTCTTTTCAGCATATTTTCTGTTGTACAGCGCCACCTATCGGTGTTTCTGGAACTAATTTTTTTTTCACGTAATCCCTTTCCCCATGTCTTGAATATAATTAACAATATTTCGAATCATAAAGCACTGAAAATTGCATTTTGTGAAATATTTCAGCATGACTATGATATAGTATTATATCTTTCTCATCAGGGCCGCTTATAAGGGAAGAAGATATCACTCAAGTGTGTGTGTAGGGGGATATAGATGAATATTTTTATTTTGAGAGAGGAGAAAACACTAAAAATTACGTTTATGAAAGAACGATAATAACCTCGAAAGTATTTCAGAAATGGCGATAGTGTGGTAATTTGGGCAACTTTTGCTTGTAACTTTTACTTTGAATCAAAATGCGTTGAGAGTGCTATGCTTTATGTATTTTTAAGCACGTGTTATGTATGCTGCAGATATTCTACCGTTTCTGCTGAAGTGATTGATCGTTTTCATTTATCTTTTTTTCAACATCCGAAACTCTGTTTCACGTTTGCATTGTGCTGCATATAAACGCAGTGTTTAATTTACAAATCGGGCGATTTCAAAGGGGAGAAAAAAATTATCATATGTATTATACCTGCTGTATATAAATCCAAGATATCAGGTTTGTCATATTCGTACATGAATAAGATTTGTATAATGAATGTATAAAGTATGAAAGTACTATTGGGATAGGGCAAAAAATTATGAAGCTAGATAGTAGTAACTTGCCGACGTTAAATTTCTTACTTCATTGCTTCAGAAAAAAAGGAGGATACAACATTTTAAAATGTTATTGGAGTTATTAAAGTTCTTTTAAAGCTGAAGTGATAGATTCTAAGATAATGTTCCATTCATGAAAATGAGTGATAAAAACTTGTCAAATATTTTTATTCTAATCTGTTAATGTCTTTAATACAGGTTCACCCCTAAAGAGCGAGCCAAAAGACACCAGTACGCGTACATGCCGCGTACATGCCGTTTGGTGCAGGACCCAGGAACTGCGTGGGAATGAGATTTGCCTTGATGGAAGTTAAAGTGTGCTTGGCCTACGTGCTCAGCAATTTCAGAATCAAGAAATGTTCCAAAACAAAAGTAATTATATGTTTTATTGCATAACCATGATGATGATTCAAAATTGAGATTTTATGTAACGATTTGGATTAGACTGTTAATATAGTTAATGAATACAAAAAGATTTATCTGGACATTTTATTCTTGTAATACTACGACTTTTCCCACTCCTGAATTCGCATACCTTCACAAAAAGACATGGAGTATCAGCAGAAATCCATATATTCCTTCCGATTTCTCTAACTGTAGAGTCAAGATGTGTGTTAATATTACACATAATAACCAGATCCGTTCTTAGATAGAGACGAGCGGACTTAGCTTTGGTCCGCGGGTTACTAGCTTTGGGTAGTACATTTTATTAGGGAAGCATTTAAACCCATACTGTCTTGTATAAAATAAAATAAATTAATATTTTTTTCCCTGCGAAAAGACTGGAAATCATATTACTTTTTCACTTTCATGGGCAGATAAATCCATATATAGAACCAAGATGCGGTCATTTGCAGTTGACCTTCTACAACTGTCAACAGATAATTGTTCTAACACGTCTAGTACAGGTACATCACCACATCTGGGACAGCATGCTGACCATTATCTATGTCAACTGCAGACGTGGCCATTTGATACGTTTTCCAGGAAAAATCCCATGGAAACATTTTATTTGAAACAATGGGATTCCGTGAAGAATTGCATAGATTTGTTCCAAGCTCGCATTAATCACTATTTTTACTCTCTTTTGCACTTCAAATCTGGAAACCACCTCATCCACATCCCAAACCTAAATCTATTATACAGATCCAAGGAGGAATCTCAAAACGTTTTGATATTAGAAATGGTATGAAACGGGAAGATGACTATCAATCTTTCAAACTATCTCTGGAAAAATTAATTATTGATTCTATTATCAACACTAAAGGAAACATTTACCACAAATCTATTCAAATTCTTGCATATGCTGATGGCATCGATATTATATCCAGAACAACTAAAGATCTAAAAGAGGTTTTTCTTATCTTAGAAAGCGCTGCTAAATTTAGAGTTAGATAAAACTAAATACATGGTTCTTACCAGAAGTGGGTCTTTCCCCCCTCATATTTGAGGCTAGTTTGTACAAATTTAAATCTGTCCAGCATTTTAACTACTTCGGATCTCGAATAAACTGTAAAAGTAATATTAGTTTAGAAATCCCAAAGTAATTATATTTTCAATTAGCTATTTTCGTGGATAAAGATTTTTTTTATGTCACATCTGATTCGGAGAAAAAAAATACAACTATATAAAATATTTGTAAGATATACTTTAACTTATGTTTCAGAAACCTGAATCCCTAAAGGACATTATGAAATATCTCTTTAAGCGAAAACTTTTGTGCAGCATTTTTGGTGGAATTAAGACAAAATGATATTAGGAGAAGAATATACAATTTCGAACTATACAGAGATTCTGACATATTCAAATATATTAAAATTAACAAAATGCAATGGGCAAGAAATTTTCTACGAACAGATAGTAGCAGAATCATAAAGGATAATGATTTTGAGAAGACTAAAAATTGGAGAAGCATTGATCCAAGTGGGAATGTTAGGAAGAACCTCCTGAAGAAGGCAAAGGCGAATATTGGGTTGATGAGCCATCGACGATGAGGATGGGTAGTCCTAGAGTCATAGGTTGGTTTTATGCTTTTGCCGTCAAAAAATACGTGTAAAACAAAAATGCAATTGATACATTCGAGCATATGTAGTTCTTTATTTTAGATTTTAACGACTTTTGTGAGCAATTTTGCAAAACAGGTAAGTTATTAATTTCGAATCATACCAAAATCTTATCAGCAACAGGGCAACGCACAAGATACTTATATTCCAAAATTTGTGATATTCAGTCAATTAGTTTTTAAACTAGAGTGGGTACATATATTGTACAGGCAAACATACAAATACACCCCCCCCCACACACACACACATACAGACGTAACACTAAAAATAGATTTTCAGGTGCTCATAACGTATAGATCTGTTGAAAAATCGAGTTGCGATTTTTGACGCGATTCCAATACTTTCCCTATATATTATCATGTATGGTAGGAAAAGTAAAAAAAAATTAAAATGTTTGACAAAGTTTAAATTTATTTTCGTTTCTAAGTTACATTTATTTTCTTTAATTACACTTATCTTAAAGCATCGGCAAACATTTGAAAAAAAGTCACATCCACTGTGTCTTTCCTTTTTTATTTTTATGGAAATTATAAATTTTGATTTTATCAATCTTTCCACAACCCGAGAATTTCCAAGTATCTACGCATAATATACACTCAGGCCCAATATTCATGCCAAATAAAAAAAAATTATATTTATTATATATATATAATGTGGGATTGCAATGCTTTCTATTTCAGGTACCATTAGAATTTTACGTCGGTAACGGCCTCATGCAGCCCAAAGACATTTGTGTTTTATTTGAAATCAGGAAGGACACAGTGAAAGCACTTTAGAAGCAGTACTACAGCTACAGAAGGAAAATTTACGCAATGTAAATCTTCTCATGTAGTCATCATCCACAATTAGATCAATATATGAGCATAACTTTTGCAACTATTGGGATCCTTACGAAATGTATTTAGATTTTGTGTGCGTCCATTTGATGTATCTTGAAATCACAAGACTGTATTATATATTTTTAAATAAAATGTATAATGTATAGTTGATTATTATGTAAGTTGTGCTCAAATAGATACAAAAATGTATAAAAATATATAAATTGGCCTAACTCATTGTCTGATAACCGATTTTTTTCTGAATGACCGTGATAACATAGTTGGACGTTATTAAACATTTTAATTATTAGTTGCCTAATATATTAACAGTTTTCTAATTCTTCAGCACCCTAACTTTCCAGTCCAGTTTGCTATTTCCCTGAAACTAGAAGCGTAATTGGGCACATACTGAATTTCGGCAAAGTTAACTTGCTATTAATGAGTGTTTAGGTAAACTATGTAGTTTTATTTATAAACTTGCATCAATATTTGAAACTGATTTAAAAATCTGATGTGGGCAGCACATGACTTTCCCTGCAGACTTGTATCCACGTTCTCTTTATTTTAATTAAATTCATTTCACTTTTAATTCAATTTCCGTTCTCATTCGGTAACCGGACTTGTTTTCAAAGGTGGTGTAGAGAAAATACGAAAAACTAAAATATCTCGAGAACGGCTAGTCCTAGTGTAATGGGGTTGGTCGTATTATTTTCGTCGTTAAAAATTACGTATTAAACGAGCATTTAATGGATATATTTGAGTATATCCAGTTCTTTAGTTTAGATTTGGACGATTTTTGCGGGCCATTTTGCAAAAAAAGGCAGGTCATTTTTTTCCGAATCGTACCAAAATCTAATCAGCACCAAGGTAACCCACAGACGACTCATCTACCGAATTTTGTGAAATTCGGTCCATCAGTTTTTCAGTTAGAGTTGATACAAGCTTTTGCGGGCCATTTCGCAAAAAAAGGCGAAAAAATTCCGAATCGTACCCAAAACTAATCAGCACCAGCCCCGCCCACAAGTGACTTACCTGCAAAATTTTGTGAAATTCGGTCCATTAGTTTTTTAGTTTGAGTGGATACAAAATCTGCACAGACAGACACACAGACAGACAGACAGACAGACACACAGACAGACAGACAGACACACACACAGACGTCACGCTAAAAATGGTTTTTTCGTATTCTAGAGATCTCGAAACGTGTAGATCCGTCGAAAACTCCAATTGTGATTTTCGGTATGATTCCAATACTTTCCCTATACATTACCATGTATTGCAGGGAAAGTAAAAAAAAAAGAAATAGTGCCCCACATTTAAACGGTTACATATTTGGTTTTGAGTAACTTGTTTTCTTGTCGTTGAGATAATTTGCTTTATTTTATTAATATATACTTTCAGTATTATAAGTTATCCATGAAGATAGAATAAAAGAAAAGCTTCGACTCATGTACAGAATACAATATAAGGCGGATATAAGTTGTCTTTAAACATGAAATGTACAAAAACAAGTCACGAGATCTATATGAACTTTGGTTATTACTTCCCATAGTTACCTTCTAACTTATGTTTGGTTTTATATTAACAACTTCTGACTGGTTCGATTATGTAAACCAATCGACGAGCCAAGCAACATTCTGCAGTCCTGCACAACGACAGCATCAATTTGGATCGTGAGTGAGAAAGTAAGTGAAGTGTAATTGGAGTTATTCTAGGAGCAGTCTAGCTCAAGCTCTGGCTCAGTAGAGTCTTGGTGGAAGTGGGGTTTAAATCGAGTGGGTGCGCCAGTTAAGCTGGAAATTAGTAGTTGAGTCGCTGGGTGATTGCGAAGAGTGGGAAATGCACGTCCGTGGAGCAGGTCACTAGTGTTAATACAGTTATCATTGTGAGGCTATGGTATCTCTAGTTGGCCAGGAGATGATTTGGATGTCCTTAAGAAGACGTTGGGTAAGCATATCTATATTTATTCCACTATAAAGATATTATATAACCAGATCCGGTCAAAGTTCAATATTAATCTATGTTTCTTAAATAACGGAAATGTGCAATACTGGCTGTTTTAGCACCTGTCTATATATATTTATGCAGCCAGTAGCTGTATTATTCTTGAGTTCACAAAAGTGTTGAACTTTATGCATCAGTGTGTTATTGCCTCTGTCCGTAAGGCTCTTTTGTATCAATTACTACAATGTTTGGAGTTATGTAACTTTAGCTAGCATATCTTAGAACAACGGTCTCAAAACTTAATAATGGCAGCCGATGACGGCAGTGACGTGTCTAAGTCCATCTGAGTTAAAGACGACCTTTACAAAGTGTGTAAACTACATCCTATATATATATATATATTCCAACTGCAGCATTTTAGTTATTGATAACGTATCAATTAGTACTAATAATATATTTTATTTAATTATTTCTTTCAAATTCATATCCAAACACAAATAAAAACAATAGCGACTATTATGTGTGGTAAAACTAAAATATACTACGAAATGTATCCAATGAAAATGTAAATACATATAAATGTAAATATATTTTTCCAGTTTCTATATTTCTATTCTTAGCAAAGTCTCTCTGATATCCTGAAGTCTTACGTTTCTCTCCATCTCAGTATTTCTATCTTTATTCTTCGCATTTCTCTCTCATAAAATCTCATTCGCGAAGACGACTGATCTTGCATTAAAATGTCAAACTTCAAAGTGTGTGTGGTCGCGGCTATCCTCGGTGCAGTGCAAACGCTAAAGAGGTAAGTAAACTTAAGTCAACTTAAGTTTAGCCGACTTAAATTAGAGTCGACTTAAATATCAGCAATGCGAACAGAGTACTAACGTATTTTTAAGCTTTTCATCCATGGGAGTCTTATTTGCTTTCCAACTCCATGGTTGCAAGAATTAGTAATAATCAATCTTTTATTATCTTTGACTAACATCGAGTACCCGTTGTTCTCAGAGATTAATAAGAGGTAATAATAAAACCTAGATATTTGACAGACACACATGCTTATAACGCTTTTAATTTTCTAAATTTCGTCTAATGATAGAAATAACTTTACATTAAATAATTTTACTTACATTTATGTTTGTAATGTCGTCCATGAAAACAAATTTATCACAGACAGCACCAAGGAAAAGACGAACATGAAGCAGTAGAATGTCATCAATGTATCGTTGGCCGGTCATAATCCCAGTTGCAACCACATGTAGGGGCGTGCGGCTATTGACCATGATGCCGGCCCATAACATGATACGGCATGTCGGATATCGGTCACTTTCCCGGATATTTTCTGGATGATAAGCAGTACCACTCTCACGCCAGATCAGTTGGATTACGCCAGATCACTACAATCCTATGACGGACTGAGAATAACTCTCATCTGAGAATAAATAGCACGCAAGCCCAGCCCTGTTCGGTCCAATTGCGATGCTCACGACGCCATTGCAAGTGGCCGGTACGGTGCAGTCTGGACAATGAGACATGCACAACATGTCTGCGGGCGCATAGTCCTCCTTCTCTCAAACGTCTGGCTACAGTTTTTCGGGAGATCCGCTGTCCTGTGGTAGCAAGAAACTGATTTGCCACCTGCTGAGCTGTGGTGCGCCGGTTCCTTTTTGCCGATAGGACAATATGCCTGTCTCCTGCAGGCGTCGTACTTCTAACACGACTTCCCCGTGGTGCTTGCTACACATTCCAGTTGTTTTAAATGCTTGCCACAGCCGTGAAACAACGGTGTGGGCGATGTCGAACTCCCTAGCAACATCTGTTATTTTTCGCCCTTCTTCTATCTTTCCAATAATACGGCCACGCGTAAAATCGTCTAAGTGATATCGGGAAGACATACCGAAAATTTCAAGTTCGTCTATGGCTACCGAGATTCTCCAGTTAAAAGAAGGGTTTCCAGATTTTGCGATTTATCGCCAATTTGGGGACAATTGGCGACTTCCGAAATGTTCCAGAAACCTTTCGGTAGAACGATTATTCTTTGAGATATAGCTATTTCTAAAAGTTTCTATGAAAAGACTATACAGGGTGTTCCAAAAAGATAGAAATGCGCTTTAATTCTTTACCTGTTGGAGATAAGTGGACAATGTAAATTGCAAAACTGTTGAAAGTAAGGTAGAATTTAAGACTACGTTAATGAAATAGTCCTCCCATTAATTTTCAAAAAGTTACACTTTCTAAATTTTTATACGCCCCCTTAGACAAATTTGGTAAATCAGAAATTTTTTATTTTTAATGCAATAAGATCATTAAAAAAACCCGCATATCTGTATCTTTAGAATCAACTGAGTTATGATAAAGAAAAAAATCAGACTTATGCCATTTTTCCGTACCATGTGAAAGGCTGTTTCATCAGTGAAAATAGGGATCATAAACAATTTGACGATGGAAATTGCTTAGATTAAAATACGTTAATATATGCCAAATTTTTTTATCACAAATGCATCTATAAAGCATTATACAGACATCTAAATAAAGCATTACACAGACATCTAAATAAAGCATTACACATACATCTAAATAAAGCATTATACAGACGCGGAATTCACAAAAATGTTTCCTATGTATTATCATCCAGTTTTATTTTTTTTGTGATATGTCAAACATTTACATTTCTAATTTGATATATGGTCCCCATTCACCATGTTCAATTTTCAATTAAATATGGCCCGCTCAATTTTAACGATACAGATATGCGGTTGTTTTTAATGATCTTGTTGCATTAAAAATAAAAATTTTCTGATTGACTCAATCTGTCTAAGTGGGTTGTATAAAAATTTAAAAAGTGTATTTTTTTGAAAATGAATGGGAAGACTATTTCATTAACGTAGTCTTATTTCTTACCTTACTCTCAACATTTTTGCAATTTACATTTCCCACTTATCTCCAACAGGTAAATAATTAAAGCGCATTTCAATATTTTTAGGACACTCTGTATAAAGGACTTTCCCTTCCATTGTAGTGGAGTTGACGAATTGATGTGACATGAGCTACATTGGACTGTGTCAATGTTTTGAGAATAATAGTGGCTGTTTTGTTCTTTTCTATTATCGGTTTTGTGGCCGTGGTTTTGCTGTTCTGGTGATGTTAATATAACATGATTACTTGAATTGAATATTTTTACTATTACACTATTCTAATATATATATATATATATATATATATATATATATATATATATATATATATATATATATATATATATATATATATATATATATATATATGATACATATATTTATATATTTTAGCCTCATCCTTAAGCCTAAGCTTTTTCCCCAGTAACGTGTCTTTGAATTAACCATAAATATTCCAAATTCCTATCTCTTAGCCATCACTTGTGAAGCAGATAGATGGTCACGTCATTAAATTTTATTATATACCTCATTAAGTTTTATACCAAGCCACGAATAGTAACAAGGGGTCGAACACTCAATCGTACACTTCATCTTTCCCTCGATCATACCATATATGGTCACGAATCCTATCCCTGTAAACGTTTTAAGATGCAAAGGGCACTTCTAATCAAGTGATAAAGCCCAATGAACGCCAAGATAAAGACACATAGCCCATATCAAAAGCCCTCTCCAACTCCAAGCCTCTTATAGCCTATCATGGCCCCTCCAAAGTGGACTATATAATGTACTTGTAGAGAAAGTTGGATAGAGAGACTGCATCGAAACTTTGTATGAGCGGGTCGACCCAGCCACACGAATGTCTGTTGTAACGATGTCTGAAGAATAGTTCTAAATAAAGTAAAGTCTGGTGAGGAGAAAATGTCTCTGTCTTGGATTATTACAGTCGCTGATATATGTGACACACACACACACACACATATATATATATGTTATTTGCATTTCTCTCTCTTATATCCTGTAGCCTAGCGTTTCTGTTCTTTTCTCTCTCTCATATCTCGCAGTCTTCCGTTTCCTTTCCTTTTTGTTTCAAGATCTCTAATCTTGGCATTTCTTTATCTCATATCTTTCAGTTTTTCTTTTCTTTAATCACGTGTCTCCATAAATATTTCGATATATTTTCTTTTTGTATCACTTCCTTGATATCAAAGTTTTCGTTTTCTCCTTTTAATGCATTATTGGTATACATCTTTTGATATTTTGGGCGTATACCTTTGTTTGCTTCCACATATAATTCTTTGTGATTAACAGTCGGACAAGGGTATAAAGTATTCGACATAAGAATTGATTTTAAATGTAGAGGTATCGTTTATATATCAAATATCTGTTCGGATGGATTTACATTATTTTTTACAATAGCAATAACGACAGCCATTGCAAAAACTTCACAGTCAACCGTATTGTTTGCTGCTGAATGTCTTCTATAAATAATGGAATCTTAACGCGGAAATAACCTATAAAGGACGTTGAATTGGCTGATAGATAAATTGTTAAATTTGTCAATGTTTGAGCTATCATAACACTGTAAAACATTCTGCAACCTTTGTTCATCATTTACAGCTACTGTGCTGATCATTTTGGCTAACTGATAAAAAAAATCTGATGTGGGCAGCACATGATTTTTCCTGCAGACTCAAATTCATTTTTTCTTTATTTCTTTAAGAAGTCATTAAATTGAGTTTAATTGCACAAAATGACACTAAATTTGCATTTTTAATTCAATTTCTGCTTTTATTTGGTAATTGGGCATTTTTCCAAAGGCGGCATAAAAAAACGCGAAAAATCTTAAATATCTCGAGAACGGTTAAATATCTAGTGTAATCGAGTTGTTCTTATTCTTTTCCTCGTCAAAAATTAAGTATAAAACAAGCATTTAATTGATACATTTGAACATACGTAGTCTTTTTTTAGATATTGGCGATTTTTGCGGGCCATTTCGTAAAAAAAGGCAGGTTGTTCTTTTCCGAATCGTACCAAAATCTTATCAGCACCAAAGTATCCCACATGTGATTTATCTACCACATTTTGTGAATTTTAGTCAATTTGTATTTCAGCTAGTGTAAATACATGATATTTTTGCGGGCCATTTCATAAAAAAAAGGCGAGTTCTTTTCTTCCGAATTGTACCCAAAGCAAATCAGCACCAGGGTTACACACAAGGGTCTTGCCTACCAAATTTTATGATATTCGTTCCATTAGTCTTTGAGTTAGAGTGGAAACATACATTGCACAGACACACACACAGACGTCAGGCTAAAAATGGTTTTTTTCGTATTCTAGAGGTCTTGAAACGTGTAGATCCGTCGAAAACTCGAGTTGCGATTTTCGACATGATTCTAATATTTTCCCTATACATTACCATGTATTGCAGGGAAAGTAAAAAAAACACAATTACAGGCGTTCATAAAAATTCCAGCTAATTATTGTCTGCCGAATTGTTATTGCTCATCTACTGGTTTAATTGAATGGAACATGTTCCACATCAACAAAACTCCCTGTCGTATGATGCAAGTTCCGGCGTTTAATATTTCATTAAATTCACTGATACAGTCGGTTGAAATATAATCATAAGATTTGAACTCAGAAGGAGCTGTTTCTGATAAGAGCAGTACGGCATAACCGTTTTTCATGGAAGCAGAATCAAATAAACATGCACATAATGAATATGACCATGAAAACCAGTCAACATAGTCCGTTGAAATACAATATGTAGAAAGCTTAATGTTTAAAAGAGTCTTTTAAACTATAGAAACTATCACATCACCACATTTGGATGTTAACAAGAAAATGCATTATCTTTCATTGATATCTCGTTCAGAGCCAGGGAAAACACTGAAGTCATTTATGCCAGGTATAGCGAGAGTAAGATAGCGAATCTAAATATTGAATTCTTTCAACTTTCGTGCAAAATTCTTTTGAAATATAATTATTAGAAAGCTTAATGCCTGAAATCATCTTTTAATTCATAAAATCTGAAAAACTGAAGTCATTCATGTCCGGGATAACGAGAGTAGGATGTGATGCTGAATAATGGACTATTTTTACTTTTCCTGCAATACATGGTAATGTATAGGGAAAGTATTGGAATCATGCAGAAAATCGCAACTCGAGTGTTCGACGGATCTACATGTTTCGAAACCTCTAAAATACGAAAAAACTATTTTTAGCGTGACGTCTATGTGTGTGTGTCTGTCCGTGTGTCTATCCGTGCAATGTATGTATCCACTCTAACTTAAAAACTAATAGACCGAATTTCATAAAATTTGGTAGGTAAGTCACTTAAGTATGACCTTGGTGCTGATTAGTTTTGGGTACGATTCGTAAAAACAGAATCCGCCTTTTTTTGCGAAATGGCCGGTAAAAATGTCAGTTATACACTCTAGCTAAAATACTAATTGACCAAATTTCACAAAATGTAGTAGATAAGTTACTTGTGGGATACTCTGGTGCTGATTAGATTTTGGTATTATTTGGAAAAGAACAACCTGCCTCTTTTTACGAAATTGCCCTCAAAAATCGCCAAAAGCTAAAAAAAATTTACGTATGTTCAAATATATCAAATAAATGCTTGTTTTATACGTAATTTTTGATGAGGAAAAGAATAAGAACAACTCCAGTACTCTAGGACCAACCGTTCTCGAGATATTTGGGATTTTCGCATTTAGTTATGCCGAGTTTGGAAAAATGTTCAATTAACAAATAAAAACAGAAATTGACTTAAAAATGCGAATTCAATATTATTTTGTGCAATTAAACTCAATTTAATGAATTATTAAAGAAATAAAGAAAAAATGAATTTGAGTCTGCAGGGAAAATCATGTGCTTCCCATATCAGATTTTTTAACTTTCGAATAACAATATCTATTCACAACTGTTTATTCATATCCGATGAAATAGCGAGATTTTTTTAAATATAAACCAGACATGGGGAATAAAAATAAGGAGACATCTACAAATTTTGAGTTTTGGGAATTTTCTGGTCAGTTTCATCACTTGAACCGTCCATGTACCAGATTGCAAGCTTCTTCTCTTTCTAGAAGTGATTACACATTTCACGGGAATACTATGTTATGTACATACATGCATACAATTTTTTTCTTTTATATATGTACTTTAAAAAATACAATAATAAAATATTTATTTAGTTTCACATTTCCGTATATTTCTTACATTAATAAAACCATATACATAAAACCACCGAATAATGAATAGAAAATATAGCATGCTTCTTTAAAAAGAAATAAAATATATGTCGTCAACCAAACCCAGTCCTTTTTCATAGCAACCAATTACTTTTCTTTGTGTCTATTCTCTAAAAACTCTAAGCATATTTAAGAAACAGTGGGTATAGTTTGGTCCATAATAATTCCGAGGTGTCATTAAAGGCAACTTAGCCCTTAAAGCGAGAGAAATGGGATTACACATGAAACGGAGACTGGAATGGAACCCAGAAAATTCCTTCTTTTTACCCCAAAGTATTATGACCGGAATGGCACCGACTTGCATGCATAGATCTTACAAGTATAGATACACTAAGAAGAGTTTTTTCTGCTATCCAATATAGTAGAACTTGTCACGTGCTCAAATAGTCCAAGACTCAGGACGTGATCATTAGAACTGGTTGTTGGACAATGCTGTAGCGAGTGGACCCTAATCTCGGTTAGCCGGAGAACAGGGCTTGAAAAAGGCAAGGGTTGTGTGGTGATGTCATCATATTAACTAGAGCTCTTCTACTACAGGCTGACTTATCAAGCATATTGAAGCCCATAGAGTTCCATACTACAGTTACAGAAATTATAAAATAAGTGTTTGAAATAAATACTTTATATAAAAAAAGAAGTTTCAATTCGAATATTGTAGAATTTAGCTCGCACAAATATTCTCCATTACCGGGTATCCAATTATTTATTAGCCATTATTTTCTTTTTTCTTCGTTTCTAGGAAAGTGAAATAGCCTAAAACCCTTTCTGGAATGATTAGAGCGGTTCGGTGCAGAACAACCACTCATAACTATTTCAATTATACTTCTTAAAGTGAAAATACGAATAAATTTAATGCTAATAAACAGCGCTTCCAGCTAGGGTGGGCTTCAATATGCTTGATGAGTCAGCTCGTATATAGAGGAGCCTTAATATTAACTAGAGCTCCTATAATGCAGGCTGACTTATCAAGCATATTGAATACCAGTCAAGTATCTGCAAATACATGGGCTACCATATTTGGCGGTTTAACACGTGCTCCAACTATTAATTTTTATATGCATTTGATAACGTTAACAGATTTTCAATTGAGTTATATTTTTATAAATACGAATTAGATTGGAGTAACGTTAGTAATTACACGACACTTATTAACAAGAATCAAATACATGATTCTCACTCTATCAGATTAAGAAATAGATGGACATTATTAATATTATTATTATTATTATTATTATTTACTTTTTCTTTTTTAAAATTATAGTCTTATTATGAGCTCAGAAAAACCTTGAATGACTTGAAATGCCTGTATTAAATAGGGAAAATTTGTTTTTGAAGTATATATTTATGATGATACATAGTAGTATGTGAATTACTCGGGAGGAGGACACTTTAAAATAAATATGTGTACTTAATTTTAAAGGTACTAAATTTTAAAGAGGGACAATTTTGTTATAAACCTGTGTATGTATAGATTAGATAAATACAGCATTTAAAATCTTGGCAATAATAATAAATTATATAAATCTGTATTGTTAATGATATATTTTTTATGCCTAGTATAAAAGAATTGAAGTACTTTAAAAGATAATATTGAGGAAACCCTCTAACTGAAATAAACATACCGCCAACGTTTACATCAAATGATTGGCGCCAGTCATCGACTTGGCGATGAAAATATCAGTGACATTCCAAACAGTGGCGGATATAAGGAAAAAATCCCTGGCGGCAAACGTCCCAAGGGGCCCATTTCAAAGAGTCAATTTTTTAAATACTTTTTTATTGAACTATACTAGGGAATGCATATTTTTCCTGTTTCGTAGTACAGTTATAGCGCTCAGAAAGTATAATGGGTCAACTTCAAAAAAATTAATTTCCAATCAATTGTACCTTTCGGTAGATTGCGCATCGAACGCATTCTCATAGAGATGGTTCTACGTCAATGAATAGAAGTCATATCTATGAAATAATTGATGTGCCCAGTCAATTATTGCACAGATCTCGATCGATATATGTGGCAACAATATTAATTGTAAAATTATAAAAAAAAATAGGAATAAAATTTCCATGGTAACTGTACTTAGATATCAAAGCAACTAGGTGAGAAAATATAGGGTTTACGATTGCAGTGCTAAATTTTGGTGTAAATTTTTATGCTATATTTATATTATTGACTCAATGGAAAGTTAGCACACTATAGTTAGATTTATATTTTATTTTCTGCAATTTTAACAGAGTATGCAATTAACTTCAAACTTGTTCTGAGAAGCTTTATTATAAAATGCATGCTGGTAAAATTAGTGCATGATAGGGTGTATTCACATAATATTAACTTAAATAGGTGTAAATTCTCGTCTTGCCTTATGTCAGGCAAATATTTCTATCTTAGAATCAAAATCTATTTTATTGGCAACTGATCTTTCGGTGTAAAGTATGTTATAGTCATTGGGAGTTTCTTCAGTGATAGTAGCACGACGATACTAATTCTTTTCAGAGGACTCATCACTCGTTCGGCGCTCACTGCGCTGACAGGCAGTGTTAGAAACAATCTAAATAACGCGCTCTGGAAAGCTGTCCAACAATTTTCTTCAGCGCTGATTTCTAAATACAGTAGAGGACTGTTATTAGAGAAATCACGATCTCGCGAAAACTGATCAACTCGTATTTGAGATCAGCCGTAAAGAAATGAATGTATTTCTCTATTAAAATGCATATACTGGTTTTAAGATTGTCCTGATTCATCTCTTATAATTTTTCCGGCTTCAAAATCCCCAAAACATCGTTGATTTCTTTGAAGCCGGTTGCGCGTTCCTTTAATTCGCCACACATTGTGTCGAAAACCTCATAATAACAGATTCGATGTTTGTCAGGCGTCTTCAAAAGGCAGCGAGTAGCTATTTCACCAGACATTTGTTTAATTCGCCGTTTTCTTACAACTAGAAAATCAGCATGTTCCCAGTCCATTTCCTCCTAATTAGCTTTCGCTTTCATGATAAAATTATTGTAGGCATTTTCACTCCTCAAAGCTCTGAATTTGGTTAATGCTGTTAAAATACAATTTTGAGCCGTCATCAAGTCTATTTCTTTTCTCTGTAGTTACACTTGTGCAAGGTTGATTATTTCGAGCACAGAATGTCACCACAACAAATTCAGAAAAAAAAAACCCAGCCAATTTACTGTTGAGAGCAACGACTGGCGTTCATGATGTCGTTTCCAGTTGCTGCATCTCTTGAAATTTCCTTCTCTAGGCAATCCACTATGCACTCAAAATTTTGAAGAACTGCTTCTACGGCTTTCAGACGTGCAGCCCAATGGGTGGTACTCAAACCTTTAATATGGAGTATTCGCTCCTGTGATTTATGAGTAATCTGATGCTGACCGTTTAGTATTTCTTCTTCTGCTTGACAATCAGACTCAAAGACCTCTTTTTTAAGATTTTTGAGCAGCTGAATGTCAAAACTGTTAGAATCTCGTGATGGACTTCTGCTTGCTTGTAAGAGTCCCTCCCACAGTCTGTGAGACTGCGAAAAGTAAGTGAAGATTTTTTGGATCGTCGCAAAAAACACCTAAATCGAAGGACTCGCATTTTCTTCTACAGCATGCACTAATACCAAATTTAATTGATGAGTAGCACAGTGAACACGTATGGGACAAATGTTTTATCACCGATGCATTCTTTCACTTTTACCTGCAAGCCGTCTTGACTCCCTGCCATTACGGTTGCACCATACAGATAACCACACATATGTGTCTTCCGGAAACCATATTTGTCGAATAATATAGCGGTTATTACGTTATAAATATATGTCGCATCTCCTTTCTTCAGCTGAGTGAAGCACAAGAAACTCTCTTTAATGCGTATTGTCCGAGCACCTACCTGATCTTTCTGAATAAGAACGTACCGTAACAAAATGGCCATCTGGTCCAAATGCGCAACGCAACATCCGTAGTTGAGTCATCAAGTAAGCTGAAAAATTATGTACCTTTACATTCATTAACAATAACTTTTCTGGTTTGATCAGCTAATGCACTCAATAATTCGTAGGTTATTGTTTTACTCAAGTACCTAATTCTTTCTGGGGATTCAATATGAGCATACAGAATAGGATTATGGAGGGAAATCAATGTAATGATAATCAAGTAAATTCCAGGGTACTCCTCATGCAAATTTTCATGGTGACCACGAAAAGTAACACCTAAACCTGCTAATGTGTGTACAGTATCAAAACGGATGTGCAAAATGGTGGGCAATTTTTTAGCTTTCTCGCTGATTTGCTGATTTAGTTTATGACGAATATTTGCTTTCTGAAGTATGGCTGCAGCAGCGACTGCATTGTTTAGATGAGCTTTACTTAAACTGTGTTTATTGGCCGATTGATAACAATCTTTCCAGTCGGTGAGGCCAGTATACCATGTAATTTTTTCGCAGCTTCATCGCCAAATAACCAACACTAATGGCAATAAGCATAATTTTTTGTTGGTGAATAGGATAACCAGGGACTGCAGTTGTCTCCTACAAAAGGCTTCTTCTTGTTTTTATAATAAAGAAAAGAGCTGAAACGACGTTTGTCACTTGATTGCTTAAATTTACTGTCAGGCATATCACATTTTTTAGGCTGACAAGGACATGTCAACAAAAGAGCTCTAACTCGGTACTCGTTCACAAAAACACAATTTTCATAAAGATTTTTATCGTTTTCAAATCTACGAAACGTTAGCGTAGATTCATTCTGAAACACAGGCGTCGATGCTGATTGGTTTTTCTCGAACGAAATAGGTTCATTGGCGGTTGCAGCGAGTGGTCCCATTTTCACTGGCTTTGGCAGCCACAGATTCACCCTGACTTGGCATGCCACATTGTTTAGAAATTTTTTTCAGACTTTCATTTTCATTACAGTCAGTTAATTATTGGGTGGCACTTCCCGACCGTCCAAACAGTTACCTTACACCTTTCTGGTAGGTCGGATGGTCTGGGTTTCAACAACAACAACAGTCAGTTAATTTATTTTGGTTGTCAGTAGACGTAGGAGAATCGCTTAGAAAGAATTTACTGGCACTTGCTTGTTTGGGATTGTTTGCCGCCTCCTCCAGCTTCTGTTTTTACTTTCCCTGCAATACATGGTAATGTATAGGAAAGTTATCAGAATCATGTCGAAAATCACAACTCGAGTTTTCGACGGATTTGCACGTTTCGAGACCTCTAGAATAAGAAAACACTATTTTTAGCTTGACGTCTCTGTGTGTGTCTGTCTGTGTGTCTGCGCAATGTATGTATCCACTCTAACTCAAAATTAATGGATCGAAATTCATAAAATTTGGTAGGTACGTCACGTGGTGGTGACCCTGGTGCTGATTAGTTTTTGGTACGATTCATAAAAACAGAACCCGCCTTTTTTTGCGAAATGGCCCTTAAAATTTCATTTATCCGCTCTAGCTAAAATACTAATTGACCAAATTTCACAAAATTTGACAGATAAGTTACTTCTCGGACACTTTGGTGCTGATTAGATTTTGGTACGATTCGGAAAAGAACAACCTGCCTTTTTTTACGAAATGGCCCGCAAAAATCTAAAAACTAAGTAGTGTATGCTCAAATGTATCAATTAAATTTTTGTTTTATACGCAATTTTTGAAGAGGAAAATAATATAATACACTCCATTGTACTTTATGACTAACCGTTCTCAAGATATTTGAGATTTCTTGTATTCTTGTTACGCTGATTTCTGAAAAATGTCCAATTACCAAATAAAAACAAAAATTGAATTAAAAATGCAAATTTAGTGTTATTTGGTTCAATTAAACTCAATCTAATGAATTATTATAGGAATAAAGAAAATATGAATTTAAATTTACAGGGAAAGTCATGTGCTGCCCACATCAGATTTTTCTTTCTCTTGTCTCTTTAAACATCCACTCTTTGGTTTTTTATTCCTATTCATTATTTCTGGAAGTACGTAAGCAAATAGTGGCACAACAAATTAATTAATGGAAACAGAACACACACTTAAACAAAATTAACTTTGTTCGAACTCCGTACCAGTGCTGATAGGTTTGTAAAGTTGCATTTCCCACTTCACAGAAAAATTCCCTTTTCAAGTTACACACCTACGATTAGTGGCTCCACCTGTTGGATATCTTTCAAACGATAAATTTCTTGAAATTAATTAAACATTTAATAATTAAATAAATGAATATATTAATTTTAATTAAAATTCACTATTAAAAATTAAATTGTAATTTGAATTTCTAATTTTAAATTTACAACATCACCAAAATGTTAAAATATGAATATACATATTTTTTCCGATAAGGACCCTGAGGTCCATTGAGCAGGAGCCCAGGCGGTAAAAAAACTTTCCGCCTGTTAAATCCGCCACTGGCTTCCAAAGTACATTCTAGTCATTCGGACATAATTTCAATCAGTTTTCCATAAAATATTCCTATTTGATCATTCATTAGCTTTTATGATAAATGGATTTCGATTTATTTACCATTTTAGCTTATGTTTATATATTTAATATAATATAGTAAGATTTCCCCTTCGCGATAGTTTGTTGACAGTAGGGTTCAACAATTTCAGGATTCATTAAACTCTAAAAATACAATAAAGCGTATAACACTTGAAAGATATTGGTGTAACATGAATACATCTTTAATATATATAATTTGAAGCTATCATACTTTTAGGTTTAGAAGAGAGAATACCACATTCAGGGGATGCTGTTTGGACTACAAAACCACGGTTACTAAGATAAGACTATAACAAACAAAAATCAATAATAATACATACTACAGTTACCCATATTCTAAATTATAAAATTCTCATATTATAAAATGAGTGTTTAAAATATATACTTTATAAAAAATAGAAGTTTCAATTATAATATTGTAGAATTTAGCTTGAACAAGTATGTTTCTGTACCGAGTATCCAATGATCCCTAAAACTTTTCCCCAAAAATTGTTCACCCTAAAATTCCCTAAAATTTTTTCTAGTATGTTTAAAAAAGTTCGGTGCAGAACACCCACCAAAAGTGATTAGCGCAGGGATTACACTCGGGTGATCTAAGTTTTTATTTTCGGCTTTGGCCAATCTGTCCCAGTGTCCACGCGGAGTATGGGCACGTTAAATATGTGGGTCTGTAAGTCCTTCCGAGCGGTTGCTGGTAAGGACAGGAAGGTACTACTACCTTTATGGATGCCGCTCTAACTGGGCCGCAGTCAAAATTAGGTGGCGCTTCTCTACCGTCCAAACACATACCTTACACCATCGAGTAGGTCGGACTGTCTGGGTTGAAGAAGAAGGAGTAATGCGTAAGGGGTGGGACATTTCAGTGGCTAGCGCGCGGGGCTTGCACTCGAACAACCCAAGTTTGATTTCCGGCTCTGTCCAATCTATCCCCGTATTCATGCGGAATATGAGCACGTTAAATATGTGGGTCCGCACGTCCTTCCGCGAGGTTGTTAGTAGAGGAAGGAGGGTATGATCCCTGTGAATGCCGCTCGCAGTGGGTACCGGTCTAAATTAGCTGGCACTGTCCCAACCGTTCAAACTGTCTACGGTTCAAACAGATACCATAACCCTTTGGGTAGGTCGGACGGTCTGGTCGGAAGAAGAAGAAGAACGGGCAATGCGCGGCAACTGTGCTAGTAACAACGTACTAACAACAATAAAACAATTTCGATTACGAAAAATGTGCACCTGCCTTTTTTCAAAGATCTAGTTCAACCACAAAGCATCTTTCCATACATCAGTCAAACCTATCTAAAGACATAAATGTGCACAATAACTGTCAAGAAGCGCACGATAACTGTTATGCTTCTGCGTTGTCGTTAAGGAAAATATTCATCAACCAGATAAAGGTAACCACCAACATACATCTGCCATGGGCTCCCACAGAATATGGGGTGGAGTGTTGAAAGAGAAGACGTACAACATCAATTATCTCATGTCCGCCTTTGTAACCATGTATGTCCAGGACGGAAGTTCCCCATCATTCCCCCCCCCCCTCATGGACGCCCAAGATAGCTCTTTCTTAGTAGCGTTCCCAAATAAGATCTTATTACTATGTTATTGCACAATGCATGACCTTCTGCTTCATTTCACAGTGCTTCAGTTATTTATTTCTCGTCGCTCTCTCCCGCAGTGTGTGCGATTATACTACGTCGGATAAAATACTGATTCGATGCGAGCTATCTTAAGGTCATTTTTTTAGTTTCCGACTCTTACTCTGTGACTGAGAGATAGGGATTCTAAGCATGGATTTACTTCAAGGAGCTAATGTGCAAAGCCCTGTGGGGCCCCTGTTCGCCACTTTCTTGATCGGATTGACGACCCTTGTATTACTTGTTTGGTAAGTTGTTCTCATTTGGTGTATCATAAGACAAATTGAAAAGGGAAGCGATTGTTATTATGTTCTCTCGTTTGCGATGCGAGTGAAGTATATTTACTGATAGGGGAATGAGCGGTCGCATAAGGATCTAACCTTGAGAGGGGGGATAAACTATGTTTTGAAATATTTGTTCAATTTTATTATTATTACGACTTTCCACTCATTTATGCGAATCAGTACTTTGTAAACAGTTTAGATAGTTTGGCAGGTAAGTTACTCATGGGATACTCTAGTGTTGATTAGATTTTGGTACGATTTTCGGAAAAGAAGAACCCGCCTTTTTTTTACGAAATGGCCCGCAAAAATCGCAAAAACCTAAAAACAAAAAAAAATTACGTATGCTCAAATGTATCAATTAAATTCTTGTTTTATACGCAATTTTTGGCAAGGAAAAGAATATAACACACTCCAATATGCTTTAGGTCTAACCATTCGCAAGATATTTGGGATTACTTGCATTTTTGTTACGTCGATTTCGAAAATATGTCCAATTATCAAATAAAAACAAAAATTGAATTAAAAATGCAAATTTAGTGTTATTTGGTGCAATTAAACTGAATATAACGAATTATTAAATAAATAAAGAAAATGTGAATTTGAATCTGCAGGGAAAGTCATGTGCTGCCCACATCAGATTTTTACTTTCCCTGCAATACATGGTAATGTATAGGGAAAGTATTAGAATCATGCCGAAAATAGTAATTTGAGTTTTCGACGGATCTACACGTTTCAAGACCTCTAGAATATGAAAAAACCATTTTTAGCGTGACATCTGTGTGTGTGTCTGTGTGTCTATCTGTCTGTGCAGATTTTGTATCCACTCTGACTAAAAAACTAATGGACTGAATTTCACAAAATTTGGTAGGTAAGTCACTTGTGGGTAAGTCAGGTGCTGATTAGTTTTGGGTACAATTTGAAATAAAAGAACTCGCCTTTATTTGCGAAATGGTCCGCAAAAGCTTGTATCCACTCTATTTCACAGAATTCGGTAGATGAGTCACTTGTGGGTCCTCCTGGTGCTGATTAGATTTTAGTACGATTTGGAAAAAAATAACCTGCCCTTTAATACAAAATGGCTTGCAAAAATCGTCAAAATCTGAACTGAAGAACTACGTATGCTCAAATATATTCATTAAATGCTTATTTAATACTTAATGTTTAACGAACAAAAGAATAAGACCAACCCCATTACACTAGGACTAGCCGTTCTCGAGATATTTTAGTTTTTCGTATTTTCTCTACGCCATCTTTGAAAATAAGTCCGGTTACCGAATGAAAACGAAAATTGAATTAAAAGTGAAATAAATTTAATTAAAATGAAGAGAACGTGGATATAAGTCTGCAGAGAAAGTCATGTGCTGCCCACATCAGATTTTTTTCTACCGACTCAAATTCATTTTCTTTCTTCTTTTTCGTAATTAATTAACTTGAGCTTAATTGCACCAAATTTCATGTGGAAAACCCAGGCCGTCCGACTCATCCAGAGGACTTACCAAATTTCATGTATAATTATTTAAAATTACATTGAATTTGCAGTTGTTCCATTTTCATATTCATCTGGTGACGGGGTCTTATTTTCAAAAAAAATATGAAGGAACTCAGATGGCTCAAAAAAGTTTAGTCCTAGATTAATGTGCTTAGTCTTATTACTTTCGCTGTCAAAAATTACGTATATATATATATATATATATATATATATATAAATGGTGCATTTAATTTATATATTTGAGCACGTATAATCTTTTAATTTATATTTTGATGATTTTGGCGAGACATTGCGCAAAAAAAAGGCAGGCGAATCGTACCAAATTCTAATCCGCACCAGGGCAACCCACATGTGACTAACCCAACAAAGTTTGTGGAATTTCGTTAAATAGTGTTTAGCTAGAGTAGATAAATACCTTGCACATACAGACATACACACACACACATTGACGTCACGCTAAAATGCGTTTTCGTGTTCTAGAGGTCTCAAAACATATAAATCCGACAAAAACAACTCAATTTCCGACATGATTCAAGTATATATTTCCCTGTGCATTACTATATTATGTTCCCTATACATTCCTATACTTTTCGACACGAATTTCTATATATTGCCATGTATTGTAGGGAAAATGAAAATCTGATGTGGGCTGCACATGACTTTCCCTGCAGACTGAAATTCATATTTTCTTTATTTCTTTAATAATTCATTAGATTGAGTTTAATTGCACCAAATAACACCCAATTTGCATTTTTAATTCAATTTTGGTTTTTATTTGGTAATTGGACATTTTTCCGAATTTGGCCTAACAGAAACGGAAGAAATCTAAAATATCTTGAGAACGGTTAGTCTTAAAGTATAATAGAGTGTGTTATATTTTTTCCTCGTCAAAAATTGCGTATAAAACAAGAATTTAATTGATATATTTGAGCATACGTAGTCTTTTGTTTTTTTAGATTTTGGCGGGCCATTTCATAAAAAAAAGCAGATTGTTCATTTCCGAATCGTACCAAAATGTAATCAGCACCAGAATATCCCACAAGTAACGTTTCTACCAAATTTTGTGAAAATTGATCAATTAGTATTTTAGGTAGGGTGGATACATCAAATTTTTGCGGGCCATTTCGTAAAAAAGGCAGGTTGTTCTTTTCCGAAACGTACCAAAATCTAATCAGCAGAGTATTCTACAAGTAACTTAGCTACCAAATTTTGTGAAATTTGGTCAATTAGTATTTTAGCTAGGATGGATACATGAAATTTTTATGGGCCATTTCGCTAAAAAAAGCGGTTTCTGTTTTAACGAATCCTACCAAAAACTAATCAGCCACAGGGTCTCACCCAAGTGACTTACATAACATTTTGGGAGCCATTTCGTAAAAAAAGGCAGGTTGTACTTTTCCGATTAATACCAAAATCTAATCAGCACCAGAGTATCATACAAGTAACTCATCTAACAAATTTTGTGAAATTTGGTCAATTAGTATTTCAGCTAGAGTGGATACATGAAATTTTGACTGGCCATTTCGCAAAAAAGGCGGATTCTGTTTTTACGAATCTTACCAAAAATTAATCAGCATCACAGTCATACCCAAATGACCTACCTACCAAATTTTATGAATTTCGGTCCATTAATTTTTTAGTTAGAGTGAATACATACATTGTACAGACAGACAGACACACATACAGGCAGGCACATAGACACACACACACACACAGTCGTCACGCTAAAAATAGTTTTTTCGTATTCTAGAGGTCTTGAAACGTGTAGCTCCGTCGAAAATTCGAGGTGTGATTTTCAGCATGATTTCAATACTTTCCTTATACATTACCATGTATTGCAGGGAAAGTAAAAATCTGATGTGGGCAGCACATGACTTTCCCTGCAGACTTATATTCACGTTCTATTTATTTAAATTAAATTTAATTAATTTTTAATTCAATTTTCGTTCTCATTTGAAAACTGGACTTATTTTCAAAAATGGTGTAGGATAAATACGAAAAACTAAAATATCTCGAGAACGGCTAGTCCTAGTGTAATGGGGTTGGTTTTATTCTTTTCTTCGCTAAAAATTACGTATTAAACAGGCATTTAATGGCTATATTTGAGCATACGTAGTTTTTAAGTTTAGATTTTGATGATTTTTGCGGGCCATTTTGCAAAAAAAGGCAGGTTATTTTTTTTCGAATTATAATCTAATTAGCACCAGGGTGGTCTAAAAGCGACTTATCTACCAAATTTTGTGAAATTTGGTCCATTAGTTTTTCAGTTAGAGTGGATACAAGCTTTTGCGGGCTATTTCGCAAAAAAAAGGCGGGTTCTTTTAACCCGAGTCATACCCAAAACTAATCAGCACCAGATTCGTGCACAAGTGACTTACCTACCAAATTTTATGAAATTCGGTCAATTAGTTTTTTAGTTAGAGTGGATACAAAATCTGCACAGACAGACAGACACACAGACAGACACACAGACAGACAGACACACAGACAGACGTCACGCTAAAAATAGTTTTTTTGTATTCTAGAGGTCTCGAAACGTGTAGATCCGTCGAAAACTCGAGTTGCGATTTTCGACATGATTCCAATACTTTCCCTATACATTACGATGTATTGCAGGGAAAGAAAAAATCTGATGTGGGCAGCACATGACTTTCCCTGCAGACTTATATTAACGTTCTCTTTATTTTAACTAAATTTATTTCACTTTTAATTCAATTTTCGTTCTCATTCGGTAACCGGGCTTATTTTCAAAGGTGGTGTAGGGAAAGTACGAAAAACTAAAATATCTCGAGAACGGCTAGTCCTAGTGTAAAGGGGTTGGTCTTATTCTTTTCGTCGTTAAAAATTACGTCTTAAATCAGCATTTAATATATATATTTGAGTATACCCAGTTCTTTAGTTTAGATTTGGACGATTTTTGTGGGCCATTTTGCAAAAAAAGGCAGGTCATTTTTTTCCGAATCGTACCAAAATCTAATCAGCTCCAAGATAACCTACAAGTGACTCATCTACCGAATTTTGTGAAATTCGGTCCATCAGTTTTTTAGTTAGAGTGGATACAAGCTTTTGCGGGCCATTTCGCAAAAAAAGGCAGGTTCTTTTATTCCGAATCGTACCCAAAACTAATCAGCACCAGCCCCGCCCACATGTGACTTACCTACAAAATTTTGTGAAATTCGGTCAATTAGTTTTTCAGTTAGAGTGGATACAAAATCTGCACAGACAGACAGACACACAGACACACACACAGACGTCACGCTAAAAATGGTTTTTTCGTATTCTAGAGGTCTCGAAACGTGTAGATCCGTCGAAAACTCGAGTTGCGATTTTCGGCATGATTCCAATACTTTCCCTATACTTTACCATGTATTGCAGGGAAAGTAAAAATTACGAAAAGCAGTTAAAAAATAATTTTTATTTACAGAACCCGAGGGCAGAAATGTTAGACTTTTTCCCCAGCTGATTCGACTTTAATTGAGGCCATATATGCACGGATCCCAAACACATTTTGAAATTTAAAGCTTGAGCCGGTTCGAATCAGCCCTAAACGTAGGTTGGCAAAGTAATCGAAACATTTAAATCCGAGCCATCTGCGTGACCAGAAATATGTGTAAAGGTGTTTTTAAAGCTTTTCTCTCCTTATTCCCGAAATTAACAACGATATTTCATGTATTTTGTGTTAATAATATTTATTTATAATTTCTCGATGCACAGACATTGTCTGTTCCGACAATGACCCGGACCATACATATTATACATCATGATTCGTGAAATAGATATTACAGATATACATTAAATATATTTTACATATGTATTATGAAACTATTAAACTAGAGGCAAGTATTTTACCCATGGAACAAGCCAAGGTTCTGAAAATCCTCATATCCTCTTTCTAAGTTTAAGCCAAGGCTTTGTACTTGACCTTTAAATATTTCTCATGTTTTCACTACTTTATTATTTTCTTTTTTTTTCTAGCATACATTCTCTATTGAGACAAGAGCCCAAGCAACGAAGCTATAATAGTTGAACCGTATTCCTTTATAACATACATTCTCTTGATATTGAGACAAGATCCCAACCAACGAAGTTATAGTAGTTGAACCGTATTCCTTTATAACATACATTCTCTTGATATTGAGACAAGATCCCAACCAACGAAGTTATAGTAGTTGAACCGTATTCCTTTATAACATACATTCTCTTGATATTGAGACAAGATCCCAACCAACGAAGTTATAGTAGTTGAACCGTATTCCTTTATAACATACATTCTCTTGATATTGAGACAAGATCCCAACCAACGAAGTTATAGTAGTTGAACCGTATTCCTTTATAACATACATTCTCTTGATATTGAGACAAGATCCCAACCAACGAAGTTATAGTAGTTGAACCGTATTCCTTTATAACATACATTCTCTTGATATTGAGACAAGATCCCAACCAACGAAGTTATAGTAGTTGAACCGTATTCCTTTATAACATACATTCTCTTGATATTGAGACAAGATCCCAACCAACGAAGTTATAGTAGTTGAACCGTATTCCTTTATAACATACATTCTCTTGATATTGAGACAAGATCCCAACCAACGAAGTTATAGTAGTTGAACCGTATTCCTTTATAACATACATTCTCTTGATATTGAGACAAGAGCCCAACCAACGAAGCTATAGTAGTAGGGGATTAGGGAGAGTTCTGCGCCACTTCAGAGGCGGTGAATCCCTATACTTTAACATGGGGAACCCTCCGAGGCCAGAAAATGAGTGCATCAACAGAGGCGGTGGTAAAGTCCCATGCTTTAACATAGGGGTTCTCAGAAGTCGGTGTGACACGGTACGGTTACGGTTCCATAAGACAGGTATGGAAAAAAGGTGACGTCACAGAAGAGAATGGAGTTTATGACGTATATTGGTTTTCCCTTTTTTTTTTTTTTTAAGTGTTAATGTTTTAAAAATTTCGTAAATGTAAGTTTTTTTTTTTTCTTATAATTTTTCTAAAATGTAAGTTTTTTCAACAAGTTGGATTTTGAGGGTTGTCGGATTTCTCTATGGGAAATAACATGAATTTTAAGAATGTGCCGTTTTTAGCGTTTTTTTCACAAAAAGTTTTAAAAACGTTAAAAAAACAACAAAAATGTACGTTTTTTCAACAAGTTGAAGTTTTGGAGTTGTTGGATTTCTCTATGGGAATTAACATGGATTTTCGCACTTTTGTGAATTTTTTGTAAAAAAAATGTGGTTTTTCGCAAAAAAGCGGCCAAAAATGTGTTTTTTGAAAAACGCGGAATCGGCCGATTTTTTTCAAACTGTCGGATTTCTCTATGGGAATTAACATAGGTTTTCACACTTTTGCAATTTTTTAAAAAAAAATGTGCGTTTTTGCAAAAATGCGGCCAAAAAAGCGTGTTTTTAAAGTAGCAGAATCGCGTGAATTGGGTGTATGGGAGGGGGTGTGTTTCCTCAACCATTTCGGTCTCGGATTTTAATATTTGTAAACAATAGCAGATACTTGTTTTCATCTATCCAAATGCAGTAATGTCTCTTTAAGAAATTAGATGCTGTTAGAAAAATATATTACTTTTTTTTATTGTGGTCCCACCTCCACCCGGTGTATAGGATACACCGCCACAATTTCTATTTTTTTCTTCTTTCCTTCTTTTTTTCCTGCTTTCTCTTTTTCCTTTTTTTTTTCTTTTTTTATTTTAAAGTGTCCGTAGGCATAACTTGTAATGCCGTCCTGGAGTAAATATCTTTTATCATCAATGGGTGACAAAGCCACCTTGTTCTGGCATACAGTGAATAGTTTATGATGGCTACTATCTATTCTAATCTGTTCTTCCATGGTAGGTCTAACACTCAACAAGCACTGTCTATAGTCATTGTGTGTAATTTTGCGTGCAA
This sequence comes from Amaurobius ferox, assembly GCA_951213105.1. Taxonomy (NCBI): domain Eukaryota; kingdom Metazoa; phylum Arthropoda; class Arachnida; order Araneae; family Amaurobiidae; genus Amaurobius; species Amaurobius ferox. The sequence continues at coordinate 116,220,415 of OX578135.1, read as the reverse complement.
CCACATGTGTAGAAACACCTTTAGCTCTTTTCTTTTCTCCAGCAGATGATAGAATAGAGTACATTTTAGGTCTAAGTCCTATAAACTCTTGAATGGGGGTTGAATTCAGTTCATCTTTAAAATATCCAATACGCTTTTTATTGTCTTCACTGAAGAGGGGATGATCCTTGGGATAGTCAGAAAAATCATACAAGTGTTTATGCTGGTTCATATCTTCATAAATATCAGCAGTTTGGATTTCATAAGCCAATGAATCAGTATCGGTGAAGAGAAGCGAAGCTTTTTCACCATATTGGCTTTTAATATGTTTATAATGAAACTCATACATCAGGAGTTTAGATAACTCCAAGATAGCAAAGCCAACGTATATAGGCCGGTTCATTAAAATGCAATTCCTTACACGTTCAACACCCACCAGATCTTCGCTAAAAATCCTGATAGCTCTAAAAGCTGGAGATGCCACCACCTTCAGGGCCCGCTTTGAAGAATTCACTAGTTCAATATTCACTCGATTTCGAAGATTCTCCATCGTTTTTCCAAACACAGCGTTATTAAGCAATTTAAAAAAGTCTTTCTCAAAATTAGTCTTTGCCTTCTTTCTTTCTTCTGTGTTAAATTGGATGTATTTCTCCAACCAGGGCTTCTGATTAAATTTTAAGGTCTTGTGAATTTTCTTGAGTCTTAAACCTAATGATAGGTATAGCTGAAGGTTATGATAGTGAACAATATAATGTTTCTTGTCATGCAGATTGGGTACTAATTTCGTAGTACTAACAAAATGTCCATGATGTAACTGTTGAACCAGTCGTTCAGCATAGGGGGAAAGCATTTCTAGTTCAATCTTCACCCTTTCAGGGGCTAGAGGGTATTCATTATGGTAATCATGTAAGGATTCAGGATACTCCAGATCCACTTCAAATATATACCCCTCTTGGGCATTATCCTTTAGACTCATTATCCAGGATTCATTCAAATTTTCTGTAGATACCCATTCAAAGCCACCATAGGGCAGTGGTTGAGACATGGCCCAACCATATAGGTTATTAGCATCAAGATAGATAATGTGCTTATCAGGCTTAGTAGAATCGTAATTTTCCAAATAACGATTATTAGCCTCGGATCTACGCTGACTTATCATACATATGCCACCGCGGATTCCACGTTCTATAAACAGTAACATATTTTCATCTGTGAGTAGTTCTAGGGTTTGCTCAGTCATTTTTAAAGAGGCCTGCCAAGCCAGTCCAGGGGCGGTCATCATATGGGCGGCATCTAAATCATAGTTCTTCTTGCAAATTTTTCGAAAATTCTCAAATACATCGGCTAACAGTAGCACATCTGTTATCACATACAGGTCGTGATATTCTCCCAAGTTCTTTATGTTAAAGGTATCCCATACAGTTTGGGCATGCCGTTAATCTTCACTCTTAATATCTTCGCCTTTAATATCATTATGAAATGCAGAAGGGGGAGGGAGTACATTTTCATCAAATTTTTGAAACGATGTCATATAGCTATAGGGATATACTCCTTTCCTAATAAGAGCATTCTGTTGTACTATATCGGGGAAATGTTCTCTGAGAATATAAAATTCACTCAAGTCTAAATTGGAAACTAGCTTTTCCAGGGAAGCATTCAGAAACTGTAGGCTATCAATAAATTGTAAACAGACACGGGGCCCCTCTTTCTTTGAAATCTTAAAAGATATGTATTTTTCAATATTAGTGGCAATCACATCAATTTTATGGTCTTGCAATTTTCCAAAACTCAGCATAATATGATGAGAGTCATAATTTTTTAAATTATGAAACACTACAGGAATATTAATACTTTGCCTATAGTTAAGATTACAGGCATTATGCAGGGCACCTCTATAGGCTCCAGTCACGTGATTATGATCACGCACACGATCTGTTTTCAGTTCACGATGGCACACGTTACAATGGGTAGCTCTTTCAAAGTCAACTTCATTCTCCTTAGTCATTCGCAGTGGTTTAACATAACGTAATTTTTCTCCAAGATACTGTTTCTCCATTATCAAGTTGTTAAGAAAATGATTCACAGGGTCGATACCTCGATACACAGTAGCTTGTTTCACACATTTTCCATCAGGCCCTATGATAACATAAGCATATCCACAAGGTTCATGAATTGCTAGTCTATGCGTGTAAGATCTAATATTCGAGGGTTTAGTAGTGTCTTCTTTAACGATCAGGGCTTCAAAGTCAGCATAAATGATGAAAGGGATGGAATGCTGATACTGTTTGTTCGTGAATTGGAGATATTTCTGATCTTCCGAGGGCATTTTAATGCGCTGAGGTGCATGTTCTTTACAATATCGAGCATGATCTTGCAAAAGATCGTCTCTGCTGTAACGATGTAAACATCTATAACATATATATTGGGCTCCATTGTGCTTAGTTATATCTCCCAGCAAGCGTGACATATTCCTAATTAAAGTATAGTGTTGCTTATCTTCATCACTAATTAACAGGAGATTCACACAGTCTTCATCTTCACGTTTGGATATATGCAAAGGAAAAATATCTTCATCTTCGTATCCATATACATTTATTCGTATATTATTCAATTTTTCAATCTGAGGAATCTTCACAACTGAGATAGGGTATTGAATATCTCCAAGTTTAATGTCATTTTCAAAACTTTTATAATGTGACACTCTTTCAGGATGACCTTCACGGGATATATAGTATTTGTGGGCTAATAGGCACCACACCAAGCATTTCTCGTCTTCATTTCGAATATTGAGTAAAGCTTTCTTGGCTGCAAGTTTTGTTGGCAAAGGTATATAGCTAGAAGCTGCAAGAGGCTTATACTTTGCACAGAAAACATCTATCTTTCGCATCTTTTGTAAAGTCCATCCAGAGCCTCGACTGACAAATTCTTCGAATAACTTCAAGATTTGGGAAAAACCTTCTTCAACATTGTTGGGAGGGGTATCATCACGAAGTTCTGTCACAACATCTGTTCTAAAATATGAGCTGGATACCTCTTGGCCATTTGCAATGTCACGAATAAATTGCACATCCGCAATAAGATACCACTTAATAGATCTGTATGCATCAAGTTCGTCTTCTAATATCTTCAATAGCTGAGGACGAATCTCATCAAAACATAGCATAAGATCCCTCTCTACATTTTCAGTGGGTTCCAGAGTGTGTACAGAGAATACATCTAAGCCCTTCTTCTTCACTGCAATCTTGGGGCGTTTATTAGAAGTTGAGGCTAAAGCAGGAGCTTTTCTCTTTTTAGAACCATGTTCAATACGCTGATGGCGCAGGGCATCACTTTTCTTGCTGAATATAAGTTCACAATGCTTGCATTTCACACCATCCTTCAGATGAAGTAACAGGTGGCGCTTCAGATTATCCCGTCTGGTAAACTGTATGGAGCATTGTGTGCATTCAAACACTTTAACGGGAGAATGCGTATTCGCATGTCTAGCCAAGTCTTCCTTACGAACAAATGCACGTTCGCATACTTTACATCGATAAGTCAAAGCATCAACGTCAGAATGAACCCTCATATGCCGCAATAAGCTTCGTTTTGCCATGAAGCTCTTCGTAGCAAGTAGGACACACCTGTAATAGATAAAAAAATACAAGACTTTAGGATAAACACGCTATTCTCGGTAACAATGTAATACATTTCAGATGTATATATATATATATATATATATATCATTACAGATGTATATAAAGTAATTGCTAATCCATTATACTATCCCCATTAGAAATAATAAAATTCCTGAATTAAAGAATATATTCAGATACAAGACATTTCATGTAAGATCCCCAAGACATTTCATTAAATTCATAAAAACACTCATTAAAAAAGTTGTTACGCATCATAAAAATACAAAGTTTAATAAAATGAGAGAATAAAATCACATTAAAACAAGTACTTACATGCCCAATCCTGTTCAAAGAGGGTGCATTACGCATAGGAACGTCAGTAACGGTAGGGATAGTACCTCCGATATTACTTTCTAAGGCAAACATACTCGCAGAAGAACTTGAAACGCGTCTTAACAACACGAAATTCACAACAGAAATGATAAAATCGCTGCTTGAAGATCACCTACACCCATTCATAAAAAAATAGTTCCTGGAATATCCTTCCGCCAAGATGACCCCAAGGTTATTCCTAAAGAGTTCTTCGTGTATCCATCCACCAAGGGCATGCCAAGGTCACGTGATAGTTATATCACGGTTACCGTTAAACTTGCAACACACGAATGTAATTATGCACACACCCGATAAAAAATAAACAATTCATTCAACATCGCAATCGATTATATCCTTTTTAATAATTGTAATCGATATATTAAATAAATTCACATCTTAAAAATAATAGATTTTAATAAAATAATGAAAGAAAATCCCTTTGCGAGACCCCTTAAAACCCCCAATCGTTATGCAATACAACAACGCGCAAGCATAAAAACCCCCCGAATAACATACTCCTCCCTCCCCCTCCCTCCCCGAGACATCAACACTCACTTCACCACACGCTAAACGTAACCCATAGCAACCGGAATCCATAATAAAACATTCACCTTCGCCCCCAACGTACATCCAAATACACAGTCATTCAACGTAAAACCCGTATTTTTACAGCAAAAATCACTTTACAGGGATTCATAGAACAAAAAATCCTAAAAAATCAACAAATTCACCCAGAAACTAGCTAAAACCCTCAAATTACTTATAATTATCATCTACATATGCTATATAACCACTTACAACCTTAAAAAGGTGAGTATGCTAGTAGTGAAGAAAGGTGGGTTCGCCAGAATGCGGTTAGAGCAATGCCGCCTAAAAATAGTTTCTGGAAAGAAAAAATAAATATTTTTTAGTATTTCCAGAAAGTATCCTCTATGTAATATTTTGGTAAAATTAAAAAAAGTTTTTAAAAAATTTTAAAAGCTCAATTTTTTATTAATTTTCACAAAATTCCTAATTTCCCTACTAGTATCCCTTTTCGCCGCTAGGGGGCGCTGATGGCACTGCTCCTCCACTGTCGCAGATTCCTAAGCGTTGCCATCCCGAAAATAGTTTCTCCTATACGGGTGTTGCTATGGCAACCGAAACAGAAAAAATCCCCAATTTCATCCCCGATAGTTCCGCTTTTCGACGCTAGGGGGCGCTGATGGCACTGCTCCGCCTTCGTCGCAGAGGCGGAGGTGTTGCCACCCTGAAAAATAGTTTCTCCCATACTTAGAAAAAATCTCGTCCAAAAAAAAATATTTCCCCCTCAACCTCTCGTACAAGACTACGACATCATTGCCACCCGACAAAAAGTTTCTCCAAAATTTTTACCCCCACCTTTTTTCATTTACCCCCCTTTTACACCCCCGTCCAGGATTACGGAATTCATGATGGCGGCCATTTTGCTCCGCGCTCCGCATTGCTCCGCCTTTGGCGCAGAACGCCCCTTTCTTTACTACTAGCATACTCACCTTTTTAAGGTTGTAAGTGGTTATATAGCATATGTAGATGATAATTATAAGTAATTTGAGGGTTGTAGCTAGTTTCTGGGTGAATTTGTTGATTTTTTAGGATTTTTTGTTCTATGAATCCCTGTAAAGTGATTTTTGCTGTAAAAATACGGGTTTCACGTTGAATGACTGTGTATTTGGATGTACGTTGGGGGCGAAGGTGAATGTTTTATTATGGATTCCGGTTGCTATGGGTTACGTTTAGCGTGTGGTGAAGTGAGTGTTGATGTCTCGGGGAGGGAGGGGGAGTGAGGAGTATGTTATTCGGGGGTTTTTTATGCTTGCGCGTTGTTGTATTGCATAACGATTGGGGGTTTTAAGGGGTCTCGCAAAGGGATTTTCTTTCATTATTTTATTAAAATCTATTATTTTTAAGATGTGAATTTATTTAATATATCGATTACAATTATTAAAAAGGATATAATCGATTGCGATGTTGAATGAATTGTTTATTTTTTATCGGGTGTGTGCATAATTACATTCGTGTGTTGCAAGTTTAACGGTAACCGTGATATAACTATCACGTGACCTTGGCATGCCCTTGGTGGATGGATACACGAAGAACTCTTTAGGAATAACCTTGGGGTCATCTTGGCGGAAGGATATTCCAGGAACTATTTTTTTATGAATGGGTGTAGGTGATCTTCAAGCAGCGATTTTATCATTTCTGTTGTGAATTTCGTGTTGTTAAGACGCGTTTCAAGTTCTTCTGCGAGTATGTTTGCCTTAGAAAGTAATATCGGAGGTACTATCCCTACCGTTACTGACGTTCCTATGCGTAATGCACCCTCTTTGAACAGGATTGGGCATGTAAGTACTTGTTTTAATGTGATTTTATTCTCTCATTTTATTAAACTTTGTATTTTTATGATGCGTAACAACTTTTTTAATGAGTGTTTTTATGAATTTAATGAAATGTCTTGGGGATCTTACATGAAATGTCTTGTATCTGAATATATTCTTTAATTCAGGAATTTTATTATTTCTAATGGGGATAGTATAATAGATTAGCAATTACTTTATATACATCTGTAATGATATATATATATATATATATACATCTGAAATGTATTACATTGTTACCGAGAATAGCGTGTTTATCCTAAAGTCTTGTATTTTTTTATCTATTACAGGTGTGTCCTACTTGCGCGAAGAGCTTCATGGCAAAACGAAGCTTATTGCGGCATATGAGGGTTCATTCTGACGTTGATGCTTTGACTTATCGATGTAAAGTATGCGAACGTGCATTTGTTCGTAAGGAAGACTTGGCTAGACATGCGAATACGCATTCTCCCGTTAAAGTGTTTGAATGCACTCAATGCTCCATACAGTTTACCAGACGGGATAATCTGAAGCGCCACCTGTTACTTCATCTGAAGGATGGTGTGAAATGCAAGCATTGTGAACTTATATTCAGCAAGAAAAGTGATGCCCTGCGCCATCAGCGTATTGAACATGGTTCTAAAAAGAGAAAAGCTCCTGCTTTAGCCTCAACTTCTAATAAACGCCCCAAGATTGCAGTGAAGAAGAAGGGCTTAGATGTATTCTCTGTACACACTCTGGAACCCACTGAAAATGTAGAGAGGGATCTTATGCTATGTTTTGATGAGATTCGTCCTCAGCTATTGAAGATATTAGAAGACGAACTTGATGCATACAGATCTATTTAGTGGTATCTTATTGCGGATGTGCAATTTATTCGTGACATTGCAAATGGCCAAGAGGTATCCAGCTCATATTTTAGAACAGATGTTGTGACAGAACTTCGTGATGATACCCCTCCCAACAATGTTGAAGAAGGTTTTTCCCAAATCTTGAAGTTATTCGAAGAATTTTTCAGTCGAGGCTCTGGATGGACTTTACAAAAGATGCGAAAGATAGATGTTTTCTGTGCAAAGTATAAGCCTCTTGCAACTTCTAGCTATATACCTTTGCCAACAAAACTTGCAGCCAAGAAAGCTTTACTCAATATTCGAAATGAAGACGAGAAATGCTTGGTGTGGTGCCTATTAGCCCACAAATACTATATATCCCGTGAAGGTCATCCTGAAAGAGTGTCACATTATAAAAGTTTTGAAAATGACATTAAACTTGGAGATATTCAATACCCTATCTCAGTTGTGAAGATTCCTCAGATTGAAAAATTGAATAATATACGAATAAATGTATATGGATACGAAGATGAAGATATTTTTCCTTTGCATATATCCAAACGTGAAGATGAAGACTGTGTGAATCTCCTGTTAATTAGTGATGAAGATAAGCAACACTATACTTTAATTAGGAATATGTCACGCTTGCTGGGAGATATAACTAAGCACAATGGAGCCCAATATATATGTTATAGATGTTTACATCGTTACAGCAGAGACGATCTTTTGCAAGATCATGCTCGATATTGTAAAGAACATGCACCTCAGCGCATTAAAATGCCCTCGGAAGATCAGAAATATCTCCAATTCACGAACAAACAGTATCAGCATTCCATCCCTTTCATCATTTATGCTGACTTTGAAGCCCTGATCGTTAAAGAAGACACTACTAAACCCTCGAATATTAGATCTTACACGCATAGACTAGCAATTCATGAACCTTGTGGATATGCTTATGTTATCATAGGGCCTGATGGAAAATGTGTGAAACAAACTACTGTGTATCGAGGTATCGACCCTGTGAATCATTTTCTTAACAACTTGATAATGGAGAAACAGTATCTTGGAGAAAAATTACGTTATGTTAAACCACTGCGAATGACTAAGGAGAATGAAGTTGACTTTGAAAGAGCTACCCATTGTAACGTGTGCCATCGTGAACTGAAAACAGATCGTGTGCGTGATCATAATCACGTGACTGGAGCCTATAGAGGTGCCCTGCATAATGCCTGTAATCTTAACTATAGGCAAAGTATTAATATTCCTGTAGTGTTTCATAATTTAAAAAATTATGACTCTCATCATATTATGCTGAGTTTTGGAAAATTGCAAGACCATAAAATTGATGTGATTGCCACTAATATTGAAAAATACATATCTTTTAAGATTTCAAAGAAAGAGGGGCCCCGTGTCTGTTTACAATTTATTGATAGCCTACAGTTTCAGAATGCTTCCCTGGAAAAGCTAGTTTCCAATTTAGACTTGAGTGAATTTTATATTCTCAGAGAACATTTCCCCGATATAGTACAACAAAATGCTCTTATTAGGAAAGGAGTATATCCCTATAGCTATATGACATCGTTTCAAAAATTTGATGAAAATGTACTCCCTCCCCCTTCTGCATTTCATAATGATATTAAAGGCGAAGATATTAAGAGTGAAGATTATCGGCATGCCCAAACTGTATGGGATACCTTTAACATAAAGAACTTGGGAGAATATCACGACCTGTATGTGAAAACAGATGTGCTACTGTTAGCCGATATATTTGAGAATTTTCGAAAAATTTGCAAGAAGAACTATGATTTAGATGCCGCCCATATGATGACCGCCCCTGGACTGGCTTGGCAGGCCTCTTTAAAAATGACTGAGCAAACCCTAGAACTACTCACAGATGAAAATATGTTACTGTTTATAGAACGTGGAATCCGCGGTGGCATATGTATGATAAGTCAGCGTAGATCCGAGGCTAATAATCGTTATTTGGAAAATTACGATTCTAGTAAGCCTGATAAGCACATTATCTATCTTGATGCTAATAACCTATATGGTTGGGTCGCGAACGGCCAGAGCGTATACCGATTCAGCAATTTCAGAAGTAATCTCTCATGCCACACGCCAAACGTCGCTTTATCGCCAGTTCTGGTTTATTATCGCTACACATGCAATTGGAGGGGAAAGACGAAATGTTTAATGAAGAATATTGTTCATAATTTGATTGCATATCAGATTGCGTATGAGAATGTCGTCAGATACATTTGTATCAGATTACTTAGAAGATTATTATTTGTAACAGATTATCTAGAAGATTGTTTAGAAGATTATTTGTATCAGATTATTAGGGAAGATGTTAGGAAATTTATCAAAATATACAGTAGTATTTCAAAAACTGGTTTGATTATTTATAAATCAAATAACAATCCGACTAATGTGGTTTTCAAGTAATACTATTAAAATACATGTATTTAAAAACTTTGTGTGTGTGTACTGCATACGGATTGTTTGAAATTAGTTAAAGAAATGTTCGACACACATACATATAATTTATTATTTGAATGAAACGATTCTAATTTCGTAGAAAATATATGTGTAGAATCCGTATAATATTCAATTCTTATATAGTACAATAATCCGTAACGAAATTTGAAGATTATTTGAAAGGAGGAAATAATAAAATATTTGTCATTTTAAAATGCAAAATTTGTAACATTTTAAGGAAATTTGCTTGACATTTTTCAGTTTGTGGGAGCAATGTTGCTTTTTCGACACACGTAGGATAATGCAGCGTTTTTCAAGATGTGTTTGTTCTGCGGAACCCTTGGGGTTCTACGACGTGATAGTTTCAAGTAAATTTTCTTAAAAATTTAAAAACGGGTAAAGTTTTAATGCTTTTATACTTTTAAATTATTTTAATTTTAAATATTTTATTATTAAATTGAAGAATTTTAAATGTTATTGGAAAATAAATAAAAATATTTCCTAATTTAAATATGGTAAACAAATATCAAAATTAATTGCACTTTGCATTTAAAAATTCCCTGGCCAATTACATTTCCAGCAACTTACGTACGTGTAATCGTTCATTCAAATTAGTAATATATTTTACAATTATTTTTACGTCTAAATTTGGCAAAATTGAAATTTTTAATACAAAAAATTAAAAAAATATGAAAAAGACTTTATGCAATGGAAAGTGATGTGTACACTTCAATTTCGAAATAACTGTTAAGTATTTCTATACTTTTTAGCACACTTATTTCATGCAGTCATATGAATTATTGGACAAACCGGAAGTTACATATTCAGACCAGGAAATCCTTAGTGAACCCTACCAATCCCTCCGGAATTCAATATTTAATCTGTATCAGTCTTCATCTAAGCTGTACCTAAAGCAAAGTCTGAAAAACAGATGTTGAAATGAAAATATAAATTTTTGAATAGGAAATGACATCTCTCTCCCGAACAAGAAGTGGAAATCCTTCATGAACCCTACCTCCTCCGTAATTTTATGCTGCATCCATATTAGCCACTATATCTTTTTAAACATCTAAATCCTACGAAATAGATGTTTAAAAAAAATTCGTTAAAAACAATGGCAAATTGTAAAATTTTCCCACCAATATCTGCATTTCAAAATTATTTAGAGTAAAATTATATTATTATTTTTTGTACACACATGAGATAAATTGTCTGTGACTTACAGTTTTAAGTGGGTTGCCAACAATATACATTTACACTCAGTTTCATCCGTCACAGAAATGGATCTAATATAACAATTATAGATCTGAAGGACTAAATAAACTTTAATTGTTGTATACCGATTTAAAGGTATATTTATGCCGTAGAATGTAAAATCTCACTAATTTGATATTTATGGATTTTTTTTTGTGAAATATAAAGATATATATATAT